>ONZH01016309.1:0-40245 GCA_900303285.1 Rhinella marina
GGTGAGACCTCTTAAAAATTATGTGGAGGCCCAAGAGGTGAGACCTTCTTAAAATTTTGGAGGCCAAGAGGTGAGACCTATTAAAAATTATGTGGAGGCCTGTAAAATTTGTGGAGGCCCAAAGGTGAGACCTCTTAAAAATTATGTGGAGGCCAGAGGTGAGACCTCTTAAAAATTGAAGGAGGCCCAAGAGGTGAGAGACCTGATAAAACATTGTTGTGGAGGCCCAAGAGGCTGAGCCATAAATATAAATTTTTTCCTGATTTACGGAGCCAATTCTACAGGCAGGTTAAGGCAGGGAGGAGGAGGAGGTGGAGGGGAAAATGGTCACTTCTATACACATGGCACTTCACTTTTGGCTGCTTTCCACTGTGGAGAAGCAAAGTCCGGGGTCAATCCACTTGCTGTTCATTTTGATTAGCGTCAGCCTGTCGGCACTTGTCGGTTGACAGGCGGCTGCGCTTATCGGTAATAATGCCCCCGGCTGCGCTGAACACCCTTTCTGATAGCACGCTGGCGGCAGGGCAGGCAAGCACCTCCAAGGCGTACAGGGACAGTTCCAGCCACGTGTCCAACTTGGAGACCCAGTAAGTGTAGGGACGCCGAGGGATCGGGGAGGACAGGGTTACGGTCTGCCAGGTACTCCCGCAACATCCGCCGATACTTGTCCCTCCTGCTGATAGCGGGCCCCGCAGTGATGGAAGTTGCACGAGGGGGTGCCATGAACGTGTCCCACACCTTGGAGAGTGTTCCCCTGGTGGCTGTGGGCCTGATGGATGTTGTGGGACTCTGGGAGACCCTCTCCTCTCTGCCGCCAGCGATGGTGGGTGGAAAATCTCCATCATGTTCTGCACGAGTTCCCTCTGGTATTCCAGCAATCGATTCGTCCTCTCCTCTACCGGAATAAAAGAGGAGACGTTATCTTTATACCGGGGGTCCAGGAGTGGCGAAGACCCAGTACAGTTTTGTTCTCCACTATCCGGACAACACGTGTGTCGCGGGAAAAGCAGCCCAGCATGAAGTCAGCCATGTGTGCCAGACTCTGAATAGGCATGACCTCACTGCCCCCACCAGAAGGATCACTTGCCATTTCCTCCTCTTCCTCTTCCTCTTCCGCCTCCTCTCCGCCCCATCCGCGCTGAACCAATGGGACGCACACAGCCCTGACTGCCTACCCTCGGCCGCCAGCATCCTCCTCCTCTCCACAGCCACCTCCACATCGTCCTCCTCCTCATCCTCCTCCTCCTGCAACTGCCACCGTGAAGCAGACAAAAGTGTGGTCTGACTGTGTAGCTCAGTTGCGTCTCCTCCTACCCCCGTCTCCTCTGCGTGGCAATGCGTTCTCCCTTATTGCGATGAGCGATTCTTTAAGGACGCCTAGGAGCGGAAGGTTACGCTCACTATAGCGTCCTCGCTGCTGACCTTCTTGGTGGACTCCTCAAAGATACGCAGTACATCGCATATGTCTGCCATCCATGGCCACTCGTGGTTGGCAAACTGAGGGAGCTGAGTTGGAGGCACGCGTGGATTCATTAATCTGGTACTCCATCAATGCTCTCTGCTGCTCACACACCCTGGCCAACATGGAATAGGTGGAATTCCAGCGAGTCGGCAGGTCGCACAACAGCCGATGTTGAGGCAAATGGAGGCGTTGCTGGAGTTTTTTAAGCTAGCAGCCAGCTACAGTTGACTTCCGAAAGGTGAGCGCACAAGCGCCGCACTTTCACCAGTAGCTCTGGCCAGGTTGGGGTAAGTCTTCAGAAATTTTTGGACTACCAGATTAAAAACGTGGGCCAGGCATGGTACGTGATTGAGTTCGGCAAGCTCAGAGCCGCCACCAGGTTACGGCCGTTATCGCACACGACCATGCCTGGTCCTAGCTGCAGCGGCGACAGCCACATCTCCGTCTGCTGCAATATGGCTCCCTCACCTCTGGGGCGCTGTGCTTCCTGTCGCCCAAGCTGATGAGCTTTAGCACCGCCTGCTGACGTCTCCCGCGCCAGTGCTGCAACGCTTCCAGCTAGCGGCTGAGGGAGATGTTAAGGCACAGGAGGAGGAGGAGGAGGAGGAGGAGAGGGGGGTTATCAGAAACCCATGCTGGCAATCTGGGCGGGGGTGTAGGTAGGCCGTCTCTGTTTGCGACCCCGTCCCCGCCTCCACTACATTCACCCAGTGTGCCGTCAGAGAAATGTATCGTCCCTGCCGCAAGCGCTTGTCCATGAGTCGGTGGTCAAGTGGACCTTTGCGCTGACTGCGTACCTCAGGGCCCGCCTGATGTTACGCGACACGTGCGGTGCAGGGCGGGGACGGCACTCCGGGAAAGTAGTGGCGGCTAGGGACGGAATAGCGAGGTGCGGCAGCCGCCATCAGGTCGCGGAAGGCCTGCGTCTCCACAAGCCTAAACGGCAACATCTCCAGGGCCAGCAGTTTGAGATGTGGCAGTTAAGGCTTGGGCTTGGGGGTGACTCGAGCGTACTTCCGCCTGCGTCGAACGCCTGCGAGATGACAGTTGTTGGGACGAGAGTGTGAAGGTGCGGCGAAGAGGCGGGGGAAGGGGCGGGCGGGGAAGGCTGAAGGAGAAGGCCCCAAAGTAGCAGAGGCAGAGGCAGATGTGGAGGTGTCTGGCTGGAGGTCTGGACCGCAGTGGCAGCACACAACAAAGGGAAGAGGCATGGCAGCAAGACCGGGCGCAGTTTGTATTGCGTTTGCTCTCTCCGCACTCAGCCCCAGTGCTTGAATTCCAAGTGACGCCGCATGCCTGAGGTGGTCAGATTGCTCTTCTCAGAGCCCCTACTCAGTTTTGAGTGGCAGAGTGTGCAAACCGCGCTCAGTTTGTCAATCCGCACAAACATTAAAATATCTCCACACCACAGAAGTACGAGGCCTCGATGGGGAGCTTCGCGCGACTGGCCGCTGGCGGGAACAGCTTCGGCCTGCTGGCTGTGCCTCACTTCTCTGTCTGAACTGTCCTCTGCCTGTGGCCATCCCTCTGCCTGTGGCCATCCCTCTGCCTGTGGCCATCCTCTGCCTGTGGCCATCCCTCTGCCTGTGGACATCCCTCTGCCTGTGGACATCCCTCTGCCTGTGGACATCCCTCTGCCTCTTGCTGCCTTTTTCGGTGCTGCGGCACGACGCACCACCCTCTCCCACTGCTTTCCTCGCTGGGAGCATCACCCCTGGCCAAGTGGGGTCGGTCATTTCGTCATCCCACCAGCTCCTCTTCCACTTCCTCACTCTGCTCCTCCTCCTGCCCACTGGACATTCCAACAGCCTCCTTGATGGCAACTGCGTCTCATCATCATCATCGCTCATGATAACAGATGCTGGCTCAGGGTCCACATCAGCAGGAGATGGCGAAAACTCCAGTGTTTGGGCATCACTACAAACAAATTCCTCTGCTAGCTCTGGGATTCTTCCGGCACATCTGAAAAAGGACCCGAAAAGAGCTTCCTGGGAGGGGTCAAGGGTGGGATGACTCTGTTGGCCAGGTGTGGAGGAAGGAGGGTCAGAGTGAGACTGTGTGGATGACTGGGCTGGTGGACAACTGTGTGGAAGCGCTATCGGCTATCCATTGCACCACTGTTCAACCTGCTCAGGCCTCAACAGCGGTGTAACCCGCCCCCCCTGTCTTAACTGTCCCATAAAGGCAGGGATTCTGGATGAGCGGGATCCTGGCTGATCCTCACCAGCACACATTGTATCCCCACTGGCTTCAACAAGGCCCCCAACAGCATTTCCGACGCCCCCGTCTCGTCCACGTCCACGTCCTATTCCGCTAGCCCCCCTCCCGCATTTTATTTTTTTTTGTTGCAAATACAATATTTGGTATATAATTAGGTAGTGAAATACTTTAGCAAGAGAACGCACAGTACAGTGGCCTATTAAAAGGCCTAGATATTGTATATTTCAAAGTACACAGCCGTGTAGTAACTGAACAGACGGTGGGTATTACACCAGGTATTGAGATAATTTAACAAGAGGACGCACAGTACAGTGGCCTAATTAAATGGCCTAGATATTGTATATTTCAAAGTACAAAGCCGTGTAGTAAACTGAACAGACGGTGGGTATGTACACCAGGTATGTAGATACTTTAACAAGAAAACGGCACAGTACAGTGGCCTATTAAATGGCCTAGATATTGTATATTTCAAAGTACAAAGCCGTGTAGTAACTGAACAGACGGTGGTATGTACACCAGGTATGTGAGATACTTTAACCAAGAAAACGCACAGTACAGTGGCCTATTAAATGGCCTAGATATTGTATATTTCAAAGTACAAAGCCGTGTAGTACTGAACAGACGGTGGGTATGTACACCAGGTATGTGAGATACTTTAACAAGAAAACCACAGTACAGTGGCCTATTAAAATGCCTAGATATTGTATATTTCAAAGTACAAAGCCGTGTAGTAACTGAACAGACGGTGGGTATGTTACACAGGTATGTGAGATACTTTAACAAGAAACGCCACAGTACAGTGGCCTATTAAAATGCCTAGATATTGTATATTTCAAGTACAAAGCCGTGTAGTAACTGAACAGACGGTGGGTATTTACACCAGGTATGTGAGATAATTTAGCACAGAGAGCACAGTACAGTGGGCTAGTAAATGCCTAGATATTGTATATTTCAAAGTACAAAGCCGTGTAGTAACTGAACAGACGGTGGGTATGTACACCAGGTATGTGAGATAATTTAACAAGAGAACGCACAGTACAGTGGCCTATTAAATGGCCTAGATATTGTATATTTCAAAGTACAAAGCGTGTAGTAACTGACCAGACGGTGGGTATTTACACCAGGTATGTGAGATAATTTAGCACGAGAACGCCAGTACAGTGGGCTAGTAAAATGCCTAGATATTGTATATTTTAAAGTACAAAGCCGTGTAGTAACTGAACAGACGGTGGGTATGTACACCAGGTATGTGAGATAATTTAACAAGAGAAGCACAGTAGCAGTGCCTATTAAATGGCCTAGATATTGTATATTTCAAAGTACAAAGCCGTGTAGTAACTGACAGACGGTGGGTTATTTACACCAGGTATGTGAGATAATTTAGCACGAGAACGCACAGTACAGTGGGCTAGTAAAATGCTAGATATTGTATATTTCAAAGTACAAAGCCGTGTAGTAACTGAACAGACGTGGTATGTACACAGGTATGTGAGATAATTTAACAAGAGAACGCACAGTACAGTGGCCTATTAAATGGCCTAGATATTGTATATTTCAAAGTACAAAGCCGTGTAGTAACTGAACAGACGGTGGGTATTTACACCCAGGTATGTGAGATAATTTAGCACGAGAACGCACAGTACAGTGGGCTAGTAAATGCCTAGATATTGTATATTTCAAAGTACAAAGCCGTGTAGTAAACTGAACAGACCCGGTGGTATGTACACCAGGTATGTGAGATAATTTAACAAGAAACGCACAGTACAGTGGCCTATTAAATGGCTAGATATTGTATATTTCAAAGTACAAAGCCGTGTAGTAACTGAACAGACGGTGGTATTACACCAGGTATGTGAGATAATTTAGCACGAGAACGCACAGTACAGTGGGCTAGTAAATGCCTAGATATTGTATATTTCAAAGTACAAGCCGTGTAGTAACTGAACAGACGGTGGGTATGTACACCAGGTATGTGAGATAATTTAACAAGAGAACGCACAGTACAGTGGCCTATTAAATGGCCTAGATATTGTTATATTCAAAGTACAAAGCCGTGTAGTAACTGAACAGCGGTGGGTATGTACACCAGGTATGTGAGATATTTAACAGAAAACGCACAGTACAGTGGCGCTATTAAATGCCTAGATATTTGTATATTTCAAAGTACAAAGCCGTGTAGTAACTGAACAGACGGTGGTATTCACAGGTATGTGAGATACTTTAAACAAGAAAAACGCACAGTACAGTGGCCTATTAAATGCTAGATATTGTATATTTCAAAGTACAAGCGTGTGTACTGAACGACGGTGGTATGTCACAGGTATGTGAGATACTTTAACAAGAAACGCACAGTAAGTGCCATTAATGCTAGATATTGTATATTTCAAAGTACAAAGCGTGTAGTACTGAACAGACGGTGGGTATGTACACCAGGTATGTGAGATACTTTAACAAAAAACGCACAGTCAGTGGCCTATTAATGGCTAGATATTGTATATTAAAGTACAAGCGTGTAGTAACTGAACAGACGGGGGTATTACACAGGATGTGAGATATTTAACAGAAAGCACAGCTACGTGGCCTATTAATGCTATATTGTAATTTCAAGTACAAGCCGTGTAAACGACAGACGGTGGGTATTACACCAGGTATGTGAGATAATTTAGCAAAGAAGCACAGTCAGTGCGCCTATTATGCCTAGATATGTATATTTCAAAGTACACAGCAGTAGTGCACAAATAAGTTGGTATGTAGCAGAGCACCTAATAACCACTAATGCCTCTCTCTGTCCCTACTCCAGCAGCTATCCCTGAATACAGCAGCCGTTCTCTGTAAAGTCTATATTGTAGTAAAGCTATCATGAAGTCCACTGTAGTAGCCCTGATAAGGGCTTTTTATCAGCTCCTGCCTGTCCAACAGCTAAAACTGTCTCTCCTTCTCCAGCCTCTGTCCCTGACTAAGCACGCAGCATATGCGTACGAGCAGGAGAGCTGAGTTTATATCGAGGTCACATGGTTTTCCAGCCAATGAATGTAGACGCTGTTTTCGCGCTCCAGCGTGCTCAGCGTGCCTGTCATACCCCCCCTGCATGTTGATTGGTGGAAAAAGAGCGCCAGGGAAGGTGGGAGGGGAAACGAATTCTAAGTGCGCCATCGCCGTTATACTCGATTGAAATCGAGTGTGCCGAATATCGTAGTATTCGATCGAATACCGGCTCGATCGAACACTACTCGCTCATCTCTATTCATCACCCAAGATGTTATTTTGGAGTTGTGTTTTATTCATCGTAGATTTCCCATAAGGAAGACAAATGTCTAAAACTGCATCTTCATCAGTACTTTCAAGTAGGACTTATTCAACCTGGGCACGTCACAGTGTACGACTATTACTCTCCAGGTAAGATCTTCATTACAATAACTCTTTTAATGACAAAAAAAATTGAAACTTTTTGGTGATATTTTTATTACAAGTTTGTTTCTTATGGAGTTGTAAATTCTCTTTCTTTGTTTCCTCTTGGATCCTGGTTGAATGTTTACAGTACATGGCCGACTTTGAAAAGGAAATAACTTTTGTATGACATTGTGTTGTGAATAACGTGCTGGACATTTTGTGCCACATTTTTTGCGATATGACTGCGCAGTGACATGCATGCTAACATACAGTCACTAGGCCATGATTGTCTGGCTGTATGCTTCCGATTAATATGTAGAACAGAAGAGATGGAAGATCAATGCTTTTTTCCATATGTGATCAATGCTGCCATTTAAATAAGTGTTCACTATCTCTGAGAACCCTTCAAACTTAAGTCACCAGATTAAATGAAATGTTGTAATGTATTTTCAAGTACTAATATGTCCTAAGGCGCTGTATATAATGTGGTCTTAGGCTACAAGTTCAAAATCGAGATGGTTCCAAGTTTTCTATACTGCAGAAATATTTCTAACAAATTGAACATCACAAATCTTGTTAGAACTACCTCTCTGGGGATTTGGACAACCATGTATACACGCTTGAACCAGTCATTTATGGTATTTGTATAGTGCCCATTAATATGTATCTGTCTCACTTTCTGGACCAGAGGTGATCATCTGAAATGAGCTGCATGGTATAAAAAATCCTTACATTGTCCTATTTTTTCCATAAGCTCTTACAAACACATCAACCCCAGACAATAGCCTAAGACATTTCTTATTGATCTTTTTGGCTATTTTATGTATTTTTCTTCTCTAGAACACTGTATAAACGTACCTTATCGGTACATAGTAATATAGTTTATAAGGCCAAAAAAGCCTCTGTCCATCATTCGGCCTGTTATCTGCAAGACAGAGGAAGGCAAAAAACCCTGTGGTAGAAGCCAATTTCACTTAGGGAAATTCCTTCCGACTCAATCAGACATCAGAATAACTCCCTGGATCAACGACCCTCTCTAGTAACTATAACCTGTAATATTATTACCCTCCAGAAATACATCCAGGCCCCTCTTGAATCTTTTAGTGAACTTACCATCACCACCTCCTCAGGCAAAGAGTTCATAGTCTCACTGCTCTTCCGAAAGAATTCTCCTCTATGTTTGTGTACAAACTCTTTCCTCCAGACGAGAGGAGTCCTTGTCACTCACAGTCCTGGGGATGATAGATATGGAGAGATCTCTGTACTGACCTCTGATATATTTATACATGTTATTAGATTCCCTCAGTCGTCTTTTTTCTAAGTGAATACCTAATTGATAATCTTTTGGTACTGTAGTCACCATTCCAGTTATTACTTTGTTGCCCTCCTCTAACCCTCTCCAGTCTGCTAGTCTACTTGTTCCGACCAGAACTGTAAAGTATCATGGTGGTCTGACTAGTGATTTGTAAAGTGGCGGACATGTTCTACACGCATCTATGCTCTTTTGATGCAACCATTATTATTGGCCTTGGCAGCAGCTGTTGACATGGTTTCTACAGATTTGTCTGTGTTTACTAAATTCTAGGTCCTTTCCATGTCAGTTACCCATTTTACATTTAGTATGTACTGGTGACTTGCATTATTCCTTCATATGCATAACCTTAATTTGTCATGTTAAACCTATTGCACTTTCTGCCAAGATCCAGTCTACCAGATCCATCTGTAGCGTGCACTGTCCTTTTGTGTTAATTACTTTACACAGTTTAGTGCATCTGCAAAAATGATATTTTACGGCAAGCCTCTACAGATCATTAATAAATATATTGAAGAGAATAGGGCCAGTACTGACCTTGGGTACCCACTAGTGACAGTGACCATCTGAGTATGTACATTATACCCGTCTGTTTTCATCACTGAGCCAGCCACATCAGACATTTCTCCTCAAGCATCTCCTTTTATATCTAACTTTTATTGTACCGTGTCAAATGCTTTGAGAAGTCCAGATATACGACATCATTGATTTGCCGAGGTTCAGTCTAGAACTACCTCCTCATAGAACTGAGTTAAATTGTTTGACATACGATCCTCATGAAGCATGCTGATATGGGTTATTTGCTTATTTTCATTGAGGTCTCCAAGATAGCATTCTAGAAACCCTTAACAGTTACCCACGACAGAGTTAAACTTACTGGTCTATAGTTTCCGGGCTCTTTTGGACCCTTTTTGAATATTGGCACATATTTGCTATGCGCCATCTGGGAACATCCGTGTAGTATAGAGTCTTAAATATCAGAAATAAGGGTCTGGTACGATATTATTTAATTCTCTAACGATACGGGGGTGTATGCATCGGTCCGGCGATTTGTCTATTGTCTAAATTTTAGACGCGCTGTACTTCTCTGGGTCGACAGGGCACTTTAATATAAAAAGTACATATAAAACCAAACTAAATCTAATTATCAAAGAAATTAGCATAAAAAGTCTTGGCCAGTATAGATATTATAGTAATAATGGGGGAAGGGGTACCTATACGAGGCCTGTACAAGATAGGACACCACCGAAAAAGAGAATGCACTATATATATTACAAGAGAAACAAATAAAAATAACAAAGAGTATCAAATGTAATAAATAGTTAATCGGTGCCTAAAAAAAATCCATATGGAAACTGATGTTCAAAATTGTAACCAATCTAGTTTCTCACAAAGGAAATCAAACTGGATAGTATATAACCTATTCTAGGGTTGACTAATGTGCCCCAAGACATAAAGATGGACAGAGATAATCACAATAGTCCATAGGTTGAATATAATAGTCTCGACGTGTTTGCTCATCGGAGAAATATAGACAAATCATAAAAAGATATTCAGTAAATAAAATAGGGAGCATACAAACAACTCCTCAATCAACTTGTACGTACAGCAAAAAGTTATTACATTTATGTTTATCAATGCATGCGCCTAAACAGTGTGGCAAATGATGGTAATGCATCCAGATGTGACAAAACCGGTGACATTGGCTCAGAGTGGTGAAATCATGGTAGGGAGCTAGAAGACAGTCAATGAGGTTGCAGAACACAGCGTCCCGCGTGTAAGTGCCAAAAATTTGCTTAGCGTTATTAATTTTGCGCTAGACGCGTAGTCTTGTGGGTAGCTACAACATTGTATGCTAGATGCTCATTTGTGCAAGCATAATGAATCATCAGCATCGCGCTGTCACCAAGGATAAGACGCTATGTTTTTTAATCTGAATGGAGGACGACTAACAGGAGAGGGGGGAGGGGTGATATATGTTCTGATTACTCAGATTGGTACAGAGATAAAGAAGCAACATTTTGATATAAATGGTAAATAGGGGTTAATAACATTATAGTGGCTTCCTAATTAAAGATAATCTGCTTATTGTGAATGTTATTCAGGGACGCAATCTCATGGTGGAACAAAGTTGTGCTCAGCAGGGTCGAGACAAATGTTAAAAGATGAGGGAGTGACTAAAGAACCTCCATTCCTAAAGAATTATATATATATAATATATATAGTAGATATCAGATGAGGCTGGTAAAGAGGATTGTAATAAAGTGGACAGTACAAAAAAGAAATTAAAGGAAAGGAGTAGGCACTGTGGAAGGAAGGTTAAAGTGGCCTGGAAAATACTTAAAGTGGCCCTGTTTTGTAGTTGGGTCCAAACTGATAGAAGGTATGGCACAATACCATAGTGGCACATTATATCCCCAACAGAGCAAATACCACAGTCCATCACAAATACATTCAAAACATCCACTGCCGGCCATGAGAGGGTTCAGGCGGCCCCTGGGCATCAGCCACCGGCAAATTTCCCTGTAGGTCTATGGCCAATCCTGGAGTAGATTGGTTACATCCGTAAAGGTGGCTAAATAAAAAGGCAAATTAGTGGACTCATTGGACCTTAGAGTGGTAGTACGTATGTAAGATAATCCCCTAGCTTCTTTGTCTAAGTAGTCTATCTATTAAATCGCAACCTATGGAATAATTACCCTCAATCATGCAAAATTTGAACACATAAGTGGCATTCTTTTATGTACTCTGACTGTGCGCCAGGGGTTATTCCGTTGTTAGGAAATATCTCCAATATGCTCAAGACCACTTTTAACTCCGTGCAGGTCTTCCTACATACTTAAAGGAACCTGTCACTCCAAAACCCCTGAACTAAAAGCGGTGTATAGTGTAAGTGATCTGAATCGAATATGTAGTTTTATATATCACTTCATTCTGACGCTGTGCTCCAAAAAACTGCGTAAAATCATGACAGGACTCTTCTTTGAGTCCTCCATTATGTGGGAGCACTGATCCACTGAGTGCATTTTACTGCAGGTTGTGAGCACAGCGCAAAGGAAGTGAGTTAAGATAAAACTTAATATTCGGATTCAGCTCATACACTATACAACGCTATCTAGTTCAGGGTGTTTCGGAGATGACAGGTTCCTTTAAGGCAAGAACATTGGGCAAATAAATTATCCCCTAATTTACAATTAGCAAAGCTCTAGATAAAACACTTGTAGGGAGCCTCTTTCTCCCCGTTATTACTATAACATTATCCTGCCAAGACTTTTCGACTTTATGCTACATTTTTTGATTACGTAATTAGATTTATTTTGTTTTATATGGTATGATTAAAGCTAATTTATATGTGATCTCTCTGTAATACGTTGATCTTCACACCATTCGTCATTTAACTTTGACGGTGATTGTCAGGGCTGTGATTTGTATTTTTCTCTAATGAGAAAACCGATGCACTAAACCTACATGTGAATGAAGGCAGCGCTTCTGGGCAAATTGTAAGGAACTGTGTCGCTGTGCAGAGGTAAGGGGTCACAAACAATAAGGTTCATTCACACTCGTATTTGTGACACCCTGGAAAATGTATTTTTTGCGGATCCGTTGTTCCGCAAAAACTCAGTTTTCAAGCACTTCCGTTCGTTTTTCGCAAAAACGGAAAGGATGTATCCCAAAAAACGGAAGGGACAATTTTTTTTCTACCCTCCTGGAGCGAATTCGCAATGCCGGAATGACATGCGGATGCCTATCTGCATGTCTTCTGCATTTTTGGAGGTTCCATAGACTTGCTATTGAGCTACGGGACTGCAAAATCGGAAAGGAAGTAGGACAGGAGGATTTCTTTATGCGGACACACATATGCGGACAACACACGGTGTACTGTCCGCATTTTTTCAGGACCCATTGAAATGAATGGATCCGCATCCTATCCGCATAATTGTCCGAAATTGCGGAAACGGAAAGGATGCGGATACAAAATACGGACGTGTGAATGGAGCCTAATTTGGTACCCTCTCATCTGGATCTTTTTGTTGAGACTCATTGGATAATAAAGTCTATGTATCCAAAGTGTTTGTACCTTCATTTTATGATGGTTGGTTTAGATGTATGGTTTTGAAATTTGTTTTTCATTCATTTTTCAGAGAATTGCTTTATGCAGCAGCAGCTTGGTAAGGTGAAGGCTACTGATCGATTAAATAAGGCCTGTGACCCTGATGTGGATTATGGTGAGATCATTACAATGTGATTTTTGTATACTTGCAGGAACAGCCTGTCAGCCTTACATATTTATAGTCAAGCAGACTTTCTTGTACACTTATGAACATATTTTTTTAAGGATTTTTTATACGTATATATTTTCTTAAAATGTATAAAAATATGTCAGTTTTACTAGGACTATGATCTGTGATAAGGCACTTTTATGATGCAATACAGTGTAGTGTAGTGAAAACGTTATCTTGTCTGATCTTGCAGTCATATTCCTTTACATCTAAAGGCTTAAATGGGTTTTCTGGGACTTACTTATTGATGACCTATCCTTAGGTACTGCAGCTAAGCTTCCATTCACTTTAATAGGACCCAAGAACTGTGTTGGACCCTCACCAATTTCATATTGGTGACTTATCCTATGGAAAGGTCATCAACATGCTGGTCCCAGAACTTAAAGGGGTTGTCCCACAATAAATATTCTACAGTTTTTAAACCAGCACCCGGATCTGAATACTGTTGTAATTCTTTGTAATTAAAAATTTTGCATAGCTACTGAGTAGTGGCGCACATAATGAAGTAAGGGCCCCATAGCAGGGATCAAACCAAGCCCCCCACACAGGACAGAAGGGTTTCAGGCTAAACCCCTTTCAATGACCCTTGGGCCATTTTTCCACTGCCTCATTTACTAAAGGTTGCTTCTTTAGAGGGTAGAGTTTTCACCTCCAGTAGAAGAGGAGATGATCCCAATTAAGACTGGGCCCCCTCTAGCCCTGGGCCCCATAGCAGTTGCATGGTCTGCTGCTATGTTAGTTATGCCCCCTGCTACTATATTTATCACAATTTTTACATTTGCGCATCCTACAATTCTGTGACACTGACCGTCACTTTTAGCCGCTGGTGACAGTTACATAACCTGTGCTACATCTCTTGTGGTACATCTGCGCATCCTAAAAATCTGTGACATTGACCGTCATTTTTTCACTGCTGGTGACAATGACACAACATGTGCTACATCCCTGGTGTTACATTTGCACATCCTAATTTTGTGACATTGACTGTAATTTTTCACCCCTGGTGACAGTGACACAACCTGTGCTACATCCCTTATGTTACATTTGTGCATCCTATAAATCTGTGATATTTTAATTTTTTCGTCACTGGTGACAGTGATACCACCTGTGCTACATCCCTTGTGTTATATTTGCACATCCTAAAAATCTGTGACATTGACTGTCATGTATTTGCGCATACACTTACAAAACCCACGCTACTGTACGGGTGACATACTTGCAAGCATATATACCATTTAATATGTGCAAGGCGAGCAGTAAGGGTGGGGAAGTGGTCGTGCGTGCACGCAGAGGCCGTTGCCCTGGGTGCGGTGAAACTGTGCCTGCTGCCAGAGGACAAGAAAGACAAAAGTCTTGAGCAGTTAGAATAAGATGATGGTGGGGAACGGAAATTAGTGTCTCAAGAGGTTGATCATGAGGATGAGACACAGTTGTCAATAATTGATTGGTTCTTGTTAGGTCAGCAAGTTAGGAGGAGGACCAGAGTGAGGAAGTGGAAAAGGAGGTGGTGGATGATGAAATCACTGACCCAACCTGGGAAGGTGGCAAGTGAAGCAAGGGCAGCAGTACAGAGGGGGAGGGATCCGCAGCACCACAACAGGCTGGAAGAGCAGTGGGGTGGCAAAAGGGAGAAGGCAGGCCACACCAAACAAGCCAGCAACTGTTCTCCGGAGCACCCACTTGCGGCAATCTCCCTTGCCGAGGGGTAGGTTTTCTGCAGTCTGGCGCTTTTTTGAGGAAAGTGCGGACAATAAAAGATTTACCATTTGCAACCTGTGCCATACCAAAATGAGCAAGGGCATGAACACCACCACCAGCATGATCTGCCACATGGCATCAATGCATCCTAATAGGTGGGCTGAACGCCTGGGTCCACAATCAGTGTCTGCGGGTGACACGACTGCCCCCTTTTCCCCTGTGATACGTGCTGGCCAATCCGCTGTCCAAGACGCAGGCACGGATGCCTCCCACCCTGCACCTGGACCTTCGCAAGCACCATCAGTGAGCACATCCACTTCTGTGTCCCAGTGTAGCGTTCAGATGTCCATACCGCAGGCCTTTGAACGAAAGCACAAATACCCAGCCACCCACCCACATGCCATAGCACTAAATGCGCACTTTCCAAATTACTGGACCTGGAAATGTTGCCGTTTAGGCTTGTGGACACTGAGGCTTAGGCGGCGGCTGTCCCTCGTTACTCAGTTCCCAGCCGCCACTATTTTTCCCGGTGTGCTGTCCCTGCCTTACACCAGCATGTGTCCCGTAACATAACCCCTGACCAACGTAGTTACTGGGAAGGTCCACTTAATGACTGACACATGGACAAGTGCTTCTGGCCAGGGATGCTATATTTCCCTGACGGCACACTGGATGAACGTTATGGAGGCTGGGAGCGAGTCGTACCCTGTGATGGCACAGGTGCTGCTGACACCAAGGATTGCGGGCCCTACTTCCATCAGGATTTCCATCACTGCCTACATTAGTGGCTGCAACCCCACCTCTCCTCCTCCACCTCCTCCTCCACTTTCACCTCTGAATTTTCATCTTGAAGCACCAGTCAGTCAGTAGCTGGAAGCAGTTTAGCACTTGAGTGTGGCAACAGGCCGTGCTGAAACTAATTTGCTTAGGTGACAAACAGCACACTGCCGCAGAGATGTGGAAGGGTATAAGGGGCCAGACTGAGCTGTGGCTCTCGCCACTTAACCTACAACCAGGCATAGTTGTGTCTGATAATGGCCGTAACTTGGTGGCAGCTTTGGAGCTCAGCAAGCTCACACACCATGCCTAGCCCACGTATTCAACTCAGTGGTTCAGTGGTTTCTCAAAACCTACCCCAATTTGCCTGAGCTACTGGTGATGGTGCACCACATGTGTGCCCATTTCCAAAAGTCATCAACAGCTGCTGCCGGTCTGGCAACCCTGCAGCAGTGCTTGCAATTGCCAGCTTACCGACTGCTGTGCGACCTGAGCACACACTACAACTTCACGTTCCAAATATTGGCCAGGCTTTGCAAGAAGCAGAGGGCAGTAGTGGAATACCAGCTGCAACATGGCCATCACCTTTACAGTCAGCTTCTGCTCTTCACAAGCGAGGAGTGGGCATTGATGTCTGACCTCTGTGAGATTTTACGCAACTTTGAGGAATCAACACAGATGGTGAGTGGCGATGCCGCTATTATCAGCGTAACCATCCCACTTCCATGTCTATTGAAATGCTCGCTGCTCACAATTAAGGCGGAAGCTTTGCATGTGGAAGAGGTGGAAATGGTGGACGACAGTACACAGGGTGATAGACAGACCACCCTCAGTTCGTCTTCGCAGCACGAATTGGATGATGATGATGATGATTACGAGGAGGAGCAGGAGACGGTTGCCTCCTCTACAGAGGGTAGTACCCATAGCAGGTTTATTTCATCTCTTCAGCATGGATGGGCCGAAGAGGAGGAAGAGGATGAGGAGATTGAGAGTCATCCTCCTGGTGAGGACAGTAAAGTCTTGTCTGTTGGGACGCTGGCACACATGTCTGACTTTATGTTATGCTGCCTATCCCGTGATCCTTTCGTTATAGGCATTTTGGCCAACACCGATTACTGTTGTTCACCCTTCTCGATCCCCACTACAAAGAGAACTTCTCATCTCTTATTCCTGTGGTGGAGAGGACTAGTAAAATGATGCATTACCAGAAGGTCCTTGTGGAAAAATTGCTCCAAAAATTTCCATCTGACAACGCTGGCGGCAGAGGAGGGGAGATGAGGGGAACACACAGCAGTTCCAACAGAGGCAGGGCAACACTCTCCAAGGCCTGGGACAGTTTTATGACACCCCGCCAGCACCCTCACCCTGATGCGCGGCCTAGTATCACAAGGAGGGAAAAGTTTTGGAAGATGGTGAAGGAGTACGTAGCTGACCGTGTCAGAATCCTCTGTGTATCCCTCTGTGCCTTACAACTATTGGGTGTCCAAGCTGGACACGTGGTATGAACTGGAACTCTACGCCTTGGAGGTGCTGGCCTGCCCTACCAGCTACCAGCGTTTTTTCAGAGCGGGTTTTTAGTGCTTATAGGGGCATGATAACTGATAAGCGCATCCACCTGTCAACTGGAAATATTGAAAGGATGATCAAAATGAACAAGGCCTGGATTGCCCCTGACTTCTCTACTTTAGCAGAGGGAAGCAGCTGAACATAAAGGCACTTTAAATATGGCTTTTATGGTGTATTGAATATACTGTATTCCCATGCACCCCTTCCTCCACAAAAAAGGATATATGGTTCAAGGTTTCTTCCTTTTCTCATCCTCCTCTCCCTCTCCTCCTTCTCCATCATATCAACATGCTTATTAGGCTGCCCTTGCTCCTAATGTTTTAGAGGGTCAGCTCAGCAGCAGACCCTCACCCCTAATGTTTTAGAGGGTCACCAGCAGGGCCCTCGCTCCTAATTTTTTAGATGGTGAGATCAGCAGCAGGCCATTGATCATAATTTTTTAAGGGTGTGTATGATGCCCTCCTTTATGTGTAATAAAGGGTGTATTGGAGTGCCTGTTCCTTGTAATTTTCGGCAGCCCTTTCACTTAGTGCATAGGCACTCTTCAGAGCAGGGGGTGCCTGGTTAAATGCTCTGGTTCTCCCATTGACTTCCATTGTGCTCTGCAGAGCACTGGAGCATCACCAAGTGTTCTACCAGAGCACCAGAGCACTTTGGTGCTTGAGCAACACTAATACTATCTACAAAGGTATTAGTTTTGATGAAATTAACTAATTGATTGCAAAGGTCAACCTAGCCCTTAAGCAGGCCTCTTGTGAATAAAATCTATTCTGTGAAGTTCATGAAATCTTAGGATTTCATTAAATGTATTTCTTTTCCAGTATTTAAGGCAACACTGACGACCATTGAAAGGAATGATAACTATGACACCTATGTCATGACCATTACCAAAGTCCTCAAAGAAGGTAAGTTACATATTGTGTATTTCATTCATGCATTGCTATATGTGAGTTCCCAGACCATGGCAAATGATCTCATTGGTGGAGGCCTACAATTTGTTTCCCCTTCCTCCTCCTCCTACAGGGCTATAAAAATATAGGTGTGAGAAAATGGGTGAGCCTTACTGTATTCTGTTTGATTTTGGGGAAGGACTCCTCAAAGTGCATTCTCTATCATCAGAAAAAAAATTTGATTTTTGTGAGAATCAGAACTTGTTGAAAAATTTGAGTCAAATTTATACATTTTTAACACAAGCTGAAACTGACTGCATTTTTGTCAACTATATTAATATTATACTTCTGTGCCGTCTATTTGAGACCAGTTGCTTACTGTATAAATATAAGCATTAATAAACTTTTAGATGCTACTATAATCCAGTTTTTTATTTCCAGGTACGGATGTGATTGTTGCTAATGGGATGCGCAATTTTATCAGCCATGCCAAATGTAACAAAGCATTAAACTTGAATGAAGGCCAAGACTATGTGATCTGGGGAGTGAGCAAAGATCTATGGAATACTGATGATGGGTAAGTGATAGAGATGAAACATCATCTTGGAATTCTCTTCATATGTGATTTGGTAAATTTTTCAGAAAGTTCGGTTCAGACCAGAAATGACTTGTCACAAATTGAAGTTGCACCATTGGCTCCATTTGCCTGGAAAATTAGTATATTAGTATAAAGTGACATATATAAGTATGGGTAAATGTATGGTTGATGGTTGGGGTCATTTATTATTCTGAAATACTCCTAAATTAGTTGTATTTCATGTGTTTAAAAAGACACTGCACCTTCATATCTGTTACTTTTTTAACCCCTTCAAGACCAAGCCAGTTTTCACCATAAGGATCAAGCCACATTTTGCTAATCTGACATGTTTCACTTTATGTGGTAATAACTCTGGAACACTTTTACTTATCTAAGCGATTCTGAGATTGTTTTCTTGTGACATATTGTGCTTCATATGAGTGGTAAATTTGAGTCAATATGTTTCATCTTTAAATTCCAAATTTTACAGAAAATTTGGAAGAATTCACAATTTTTGAAAATTGAATGTCTCTGCTTTTAAAGCAGATTGTGATACATCATAAAATAGTTGTTACTGTACATTTCACAGATGTCTACTTTATGTTGGCATTAGAGATGAGCGAGCATGCTTGGCCGAGCATGCTCGAGTGCCATTTTCGCGTATTTGCGTACGCATTTTAAAAATTGGTACGCTAATACATACGCATATTTTAATCTGTACACAAATGCGTACGCATAGCATACAAATTGTTAAAATGCGTGCGCATTAGAGTACAGATTAAAATATGCGCATGTATTAGCGTACCGATTTTAAAATGCGTACGCAAATACGCAAAAATGGCACTCGAGCATGCTCGGCCAAGTATGCTCGCTCATCTCTAGTTTGCATCATTTTGTAAAACATCATTTTATTTTTCAGGAAGTTAGAAGGTTTAGAATTTTAGAAGCACTCCTTAAAATTTTTAAGAAAATTTCCAAAACCAACTTTTTAAAGACCAATTCAGTTAAGAAGTCACTTTGTGGTGCTTACATAATAGAAACCACCCATAAATGACCCAAATTTTAGAAACTACACCCATTCAATGTATTCAAAACTGATTTTACAAACTTTGTTAACCCTTTAGGTGTTCCACAAGAATGAAAGGAAAATGGAGGTGAAACTTCAAAATTTCACTTTTTTTTTTTTGGCAGACTTTCCATTTTAATCTATTTTCCCTGTAACACAGCAAGGGTTAACAGCCAAAGAAAACTCTATATTTACCACCACATGTGGTGGTAAACTGCTGTATGGGTGCACAGCAAGGTGCAGAGGGAAAGGAGCGCCATATGGATTTTGGAGGGCAGATGTCACTAGGATAATTTTAAGTTGCCATGTCACACTTGAAGACCCACTGATTGTACCCCCTTGGAATTACACTTTCTATAATGAAGGTGACAAAAAAATTGCATTTAAAAAAAAAAAATTTATGGCGTTCACCTAAGGGGATAGATCGCAAAATATTTTTATAGAACAGATGAATACGGACGCGGTGATACCTAATATGTCTTTTTTTACATTTATTTCAGTTATACACAATAAAAGCATTTTTGAAGAAAAATAAATCATGTTTTAGTGTCTCCATTTTCAGAAAGACATATTTTTTTTTTATCTTTTAGGTGATTGTCAGGTAGGGTCTCATTTTTTTGTGGGAAGAGATGACAGTTTGATTGGTACATATGTCTTTTTGATCTCTTAGAATTACACTTTTTGTAGGATGACCAAAAAATTGAATTTTTGCCCAGTTTTTTTTTTTTTTTACGGTGTTCACCTGAGGTGGTAAATTATGTGAAATTTTTATAGAGAACTTAGTTACGGATGAAATATGTCTGTTTTTTTACTTATTTATTTTTTAAAACACTATTTTATGGTGAGGGAGCTTTTTTTTTAACTTGAAACTTCAATTCTTTTATTATTAAAAAAAAACACTTTTTTTCACTTTTTATATTTGTCCCAATGTGGGACTTCACCTTTTCAGGGTTTGATCCCTGTTTCAATTCAGTACAATACATTCCCTCTGCAGACCCTGCACGTGATGCAGTCAGCGCTGACCGTGGCATTTGAAAGGGTTAATCCATCGGCACAACGGTATACAGCAGTAACAGTACAGTATGGAACTGACAACCGACAGCAGTGTTTTGCTGTTTAGGGGTAGTATGTGTACTAGTAATGGCAGTGCCAGTATGGGATTAGCTGCAGAAAACAGTGGCTGTGGTTTTGGCAGCAGCAGACATAAGGTACAGAACATGATGGTAGGCAGGCAGACAGCGGCAGTGGCATAATGGCTGAAGCAGCAGCCGTATGGTACAAATGTGATGGTAGATAGGCACACAGTGACATGATGGGGCACCATTAGCAAGGAGTGTGAAAATCCTCATTGATCTATGCCTCGTTCACTTTAAT
Source organism: Rhinella marina (assembly GCA_900303285.1). NCBI lineage: Eukaryota > Metazoa > Chordata > Amphibia > Anura > Bufonidae > Rhinella > Rhinella marina. The sequence continues at coordinate 20,613 of ONZH01016309.1, forward strand.
GAAAGATATTTTGTTCACTGGCAGTAACTGGTAATGTTTGCATTGACATGTCTTTGAATAATATCACTTGTTTATCAGTAAAATTTTTGCACTATGAAACATGGAGCGAAGCAATAATGTGTCCGCTAACACTGATATAGCAATAGTTGTCCAGAAAGAGCTGGAAAGGAGACTAGCTTGTGTGTGTCTTCCAGAGAAGCATAATGTGAAGATGATAACACTGTAATGGATAAAAATATTACTATCAAAAAGCAATGATTAAGGCTAACACCAAAAACTTAGTGGAAATAAAATAAGGAAATTGATCTATTAAACGCAAGGATATCTGTATATATCAACATGCTACAGACAAGCAAATAAGTTCTGTCAATTCAGAATTCATCTAACGTTTAAAAAAAATTAGATTTTTCCCAGAGATTAGCAAACTTCAATTCATCAAACTAAAAAATTGAAAATGACTAATCAAATATTGCTATTTAGGGGCTGGAGAAGATCCAGCAGTCATGGTCCATATCGGAACCAATGACAAAGTTAGAGGTAGGTGGAGCGTCCTTAAAAATGATTTTAGGAATCTAGGGCATAAGCTTAGGGCAAGAACCTCAAAGGTAGTGTTTTCCGAATTACTGCCTGTACCACAAGCCACAGAAGAAAGGCAGCAGGAGATCAGGGAGGTTAACAAGTGGCTTAACTGGTGTAGGAAGGAGGGATTTGGGTTCTTGGAGAACTGGGCCGACTTCTCTGTCGGCTACAGGCTCTACCGTAGGGATGGGCTGCACCTCAATGGGGAAGGGGCAGCTGTTTTGGGGGAGAAGATGGCTAGAAGGCTGGAGGAGTGTTTAAACTAGGGACTGGGGGGGAGGGTAACTACATTATAGGAGGGGAAGATAGTGCAGATAGAGACTTGGGGCAAGGTAATGGAACTGGGGGAGGAATGGAAGGAGGAACTAGAACAGTGCAGAAGGAAAGGTGTAGGGGAAAAATATATATAAACCTTTTAACTGTATGTACACTAATGTCAGAAGCCTGACTAATAAAACTGGTGAACTGGAATTAGTATGTGTGAGGAAGACTATGACATAGTGGGAATAACTGAGACATGGCTGGATGACACCTATGACTGGGCAGTTAACGTATAGGGTTACAGTCTGTTTAGAAAGGATCGGCAAAACCGGAGAGGGGGAGGGGTCTGCCTTTATGTAAAGTCCTGTCTAAAGCCCACACTGTGGGAAGATATAAGTGAGGGGCATGAACATGTGGAGTCACTGTGGGCAGAAATAAATGGAGCCAAAAACAATAATAAAAGTATTTAGGACTTTATTATAAACCACCTAATATACCAGAGTCCACAGAAAATCTACTTCTAAACGAAATAGACGAGGAGGCAAAATATAGTGAGGTTGTTATTATGGGGGATTTCAACTACCCAGATATAGACTGGGAAACTGAAACCTGTATATCTCATAAAGGAAACAGGTTCTTGGAACAATTACCTTTCCCAACTGGTTCAGGACCCGACTAGAGGAACGGCCATACTGGACTTAGTATTAACCAATAGACCTGACAGAATAACAGATGTGCAGGTCGGGTGACACCTGGCAAATAGTGACCATAATATAATAACCTTCCAACTGTCATTCAAAAGAGCGTTTCTTCAGGGAGGAACAAAAATACCAAACTTCAAAAAAGCTAAATTTTGTCAACTAAGAGAGGCCATAGGCCTAACATAACTGGGACAAAGTCCTCAAAAATAAAAATACAGCCACAAAATGGGAGATTTTTAAAAGCATCCTAATATCTAATTGTGAGAGGTACATACATTATGGGAATAAAAGGTTAAGGAACAAGAAAAAAACAATGTGGATAACTAGAGCTGTAAAGAAAGCAATAAATGACAAACAGAAAGCATTTAAATCACTAAAACAGGAGGGGAGCGAGGAAGCATTGAAAAAACTATAAGGAAAAAAATAGAATATGTAAAAGACAAATAAAAACAGCCAAACTAGAGACCGAGAGATTAATCGCCAAAGAGAGTAAAACTAACCCTAAAATGTTCTTTAATTATATAAATGGTAAAAAGTATAAACGTGTAGGTGTCGGCCCCTTACAGAGTATTGAGGGGGGAGTAGCAGAGAGCGATGAGGAGAAAGCAAAGCTACTAAATATCTTTTTCTCCACTGTATTCACTGAGGAAAATAAACTGTCATTTGAAATGCAGAATATAAAAGTAAATTCCCCATTAAAAATGCCCTGTCTGACCCAGGAAGAAGTAGAGTTGTGTCTTAAAAAGATGAAAATAGACAAATCGCCAGGACCGGATGGTATACACCCCCGTATCCTAAGAGAATTAAGTAATGTCATTGCCAGACCCTTATTTCTGATATTTAAGGACTCTATACTGACAGGGAGTGTTCCACAGGATTGGCGCATAGCAAATGTGGTGCCAATATTCAAAAAGGGTCCAAAAATGGAGCCCGGGAACTATAGGCCGGTAAGTTTAACATCTGTCGTGGGTAAACTGTTTGAGGGTTTTCTAAAAGATGCTATCTTGGAGTACCTCAATGAAAATAAGCAAATAACTCCATATCAGCATGGCTTCATGAGGGATCGGTCATGGCAAACCAATTTAATCAGTTTCTATGAGGAGGTAAGTTCTAGACTGGACCGCGGCGAATCAATGGTTGTCGTATATCTGGACTTCTCCAAAGCATTTGACACTGTACCACATAAAAGGTTAGTATATAAAATGAGAATGCTTGACCTGGGAGAAAATGTCTGTATGTGGGTAAGTAACTGGCTCAGTGATAGAGACTGCCGAGACTGACTACCTCTAAACCCCCCACCAAACCACCCTCGCAGCCAGGGAATAAAACACACAACACCTTGAGTTGGGTAAGGGTCGGTCACAGCTTTATTTTCTTATCTTACTCCAAAACTTCAACTTGTTGACCACAAACTGGAGTATTGAAGCGCTATGCCCCACAGCGTTCTGTGGGCAAGTCTGCCTTCTTCTCCGTCTAAATCGTCAACCGACCTCTGCTGTGACTTGCAATGAAGAACACTGAAACAAACCAGAAATGAATCAAAAACAGTAAAGAAAACAAGCAAATAAAGGGGAAGGGAGGGTGGAAATCTTTCAGTGAAGCTGCTGGAGAAAAAGAAGCTGTCCCCCTATCAGGGTCATCCTTTTAACCCCTTCGCCTCTACCACCACCTCAGCCAACCAGGACACAGGGGTGTGGGTTAAAGAAAACGCCCTCTCGCTGGATAATCAGAAACAGTGACCACAAGTCAAAACACCCCCGTGGGCCGAACCATTTCTCACCCTGGCTGCAGGCTGAGTTTATTAACCCTTTAAGCACCACCGCTTGTCAGTCATAGACACCTTCACTTAGACACCTCGGCGTCAGCTAAAACAGAGGGTGGTTATTAACGGCACATATTCAGATTGGGTCACTGTCACTAGTGGGGAACCACAGGGGTCAGTATTGGGCCCTATTCTCTTCAATATATTTATTAATGATCTTGTAGAAGGCTTGCACAGTAAAATATCAATTTTTGCAGATGACACTAAACTGTGTAAAGTAATTAACACAGAAGAGGACAGTACACTGCAGATGGATATTGATAGACTGGAGGCTTGGGCAGAGAAGTGGCAAATGAGGTTTAACACTGACAAATGTAAGGTTATGCATATGGGAAGGAATAATGCAAGTCACTAGTACATACTAAATGGTAAAATATTAGGTAACTCTGACATGGAAAAGGACCTAGGAATTTTAGTGAACAGCAAACTAAGCTGTAGAAACCAGTGTCAGACAGCTGCTGCCAAGGCCAATAAGATAATGTGTTGCATCAAAAGAGGCATAGATGCCCGTGATGAGAACATAGTCCTGCCACTTTACAAATCACTACATCAGACATCAGACCACACATGGAGGACTGTGTACAGTTCTGGGCTCCTGTGAACAAGGCAGACATAGCAGAGCTGGAGAGGGTTCAGAGGAGGGCAACTAAAGTAATAACTGGAATGGGTGGACTACAGTACCCAGAAAGATTATCAAAATTAGGGTTTTTCACTTTAGAAAAAAGACGACTGAGGGGAGATGTAATAACTATGTATAAATATATCAGAGGTCAGTACAGAGATCTCTCCCATCATCTATTTATCCCCAGGAATGTGACTGTGACGAGGGGACATCCTCTGCGTCTGGAGGAAAGAAGGTTTGTACACAAACATAGAAGAGGATTCTTTACGGTAAGAGCAGTGAGACTAAGGAACTCTCTGCCTGAGGAGGTGGTGATGGTAAGTTCACTAAGAGAGTTCAAGAGGGGCCTGGATGTATTTCTGGAGGGTAATAATATTACAGGTTATAGTTACAAGAGAGGGGTCGTTGATCCAGGGAGTTATTCTGATTGCCTGATTGGAGTCGGGAAGGAATTTTTTTTCCCTAAAGTGGGGAAAATTGGCTTCTACCTCACAGGGTTTTCTTGCCTTCCTCTGGATCAACTTGTAGGAAAACAGGCCGAACTGGATGGACAGATGTCTTTTTTCGGCCTTATAAACTATGTTACTATGTTACTATGTTATGTATTTAACATCTCCTAATCTCCTTAGGGTGCATTAACATCACTGTTTCTCTTCTCATTCTTCTGATGCATCAGAAATCAGAAGAACTGGAAATTAAAAAAAAAAAATAATCAATTTTTTTTTTGTAGTATATGTGCTGCCGCACATTATTTTGAGCATCCGTTTGCAGTGAAAATAACTGATCTGTCTTTATTTTAGCATCAGTTATTATCAGTTTTTTTTGATAGGAGAATATATTTTCCGTTCTTCTGATCCCTTAGAAGAGCACAAAGCAAAAAAACAAAACAGGATCCTGCATGCAGTAGTTTTTTACTCTAAAAAAGGATCTTAGATGGAAATGGCTCAAATGGATGCCAACTAATGCAGCAAAATCCTTTTTTTTTTTTTTACAGGATAGCGTAAAAAAACGGATCCTGTGCATAACTGATTCAACAGGGTCTGATGCAACAGGGTCTGTTTTTTACAGCATCCTGATGCTTTTTTTTGTTTTTTGTTTTGTTCCTCTGATGGATCAGAAGAATGGAACATAAAATGATAATGTGAACTCCCCCTAAAAATAATCAATCTGATGGAAGTGGCACAAACTGATGTAAATGGATTATAACTAATGCTCAAAATGACAGACCAAAAGAACGGAAAGCTAAACAATGATGTGAATGGACCCTTAGCAAAAGAATGGAAAGTTAAATGGTGATGCAAACATACCCTAAGGCCTCTTTCACACGAGCGTCACGGATTCAGTCCGGATGCGTTCAGGGTGCTTTCCGGAAAATCCGCATTCAATTGCAATCAGTTTTGACTGCGATTGCGTACGTTTGTTCAGTTTTTTACACGCGGGTGCGAAGCGTTTTGATGCGTTTTTCACGCGCGTGATAAAAAACTGAATGTTTATAAACAACATCTCTTAGCAACCATCAGTGAATCACCATCACGCATTGCATCCGCGCGGAAATCTCGCCCGTGTGAAAGAGGCCTTAGAAGCATACTTTTTCTAAAAGCCTTCACTAAATAAACATGAATCTGAAAAAGAGACACACCCTACCTAATATTCAACTGAAATTGAGGCATAAGATCTAACTTTCTATTGAAAGTAGCTAAAAAATCCCACCAAGAATTATACTTCTCTGAACATGCAACATTGCTGTCCTTCCAAAAAGACAAAAGATTCATAATGTCTAAAGAGAAAGTTGCCTAACTTATCTGACTGGCCTTGGGGATTACTTTTTGTGGTACTCTTTATCATTAGGGAGACCAAAAAGTAGTTATGATGAGTGTTGTAAGAATAGATGCAAATTTGCATATCTTAATTCTGCTGGTATAGGACAAGATAACCCCTCTTTGTATTAGCCAAGGTAATTTGCAAACCTTTGGGTTTCTGGGAATGATATTCAAATGAGCTTTTCTTACAAAACAGAAAGAAATGCTAATCTTGTCTCATGTGATCCAAATTAAGATATTATAACATAGTTAAAGGAACATACGTGCAATGCAACCGCACACCGCTAACCAGATAAAGCACAAAATGCCATAGTGATATAGAATACTCTAAAGCTCATGCTATGCTTGTTTAATAAATTAGAGATTCTTGGCAAATATATTTTGTACAAAATTATCTGGGCCCGTTCACCAAATCGTCAAGGTGTTCTATGCAGAATGGGAACCTAACACTATATCCTACCTTTTATGTGCCAGACTTGGCTTCCAAATAATCAGGGTGTGTTTGTTCCACATGCATGCTGTATCCACTCTGCCTTTTGCCATTATAACATAGTTTCATATATTTTTTAGGAAACCAAGAGTATTGTCGCTTGGCATACAATACTCATCATTCATATTTTTAACTGGTTTCTCTATTGATAAAGGGCAGCCCCAGCCTCCCCAAGGCCAGTCATCCAAGCAAGGCAAAGTTCTGTTGAGCCATGCTGGCTCTCTTGTTTTTTTTTTTTAACTTGTTTCCTTAAGCACAAATCATGATGGACGCAGCAAATGTTGAGAAGATTTTATTTTTTAAAAGACCATTGGGAGGATTCTGGGTGGGTGCTATTTATATTCTGAAGACTAGTTAATATATGTGATGACTATTGTAGGCTAGACAACACTGCTCTTGGTTTCTGGGAACAGTTATGTAAATTAGCATGTTTAACACCTGCTACCATCAGATAGACTTAGGAAAGAAACCTAGAGGAGCATTCCCTGGCCTGTAATACTCCACATAGTACTATGCATACTAGGCGCTCTCCATAATGAGAACTCGTACCCCCTCAGACTATGCATTTTTATTTCTAAGAAACGCTGAGTACTATACAAGGCTGTCTCCCTCACTCACTGCTCTTTTGTTAGAGTTTGTTAGAATTTTAAAGGGAGTCTTTCACCTGTTTTTCACCGATATAACTAAGAGCACTTCCCCACAGAAGATTGTATACACATCCCAGACATACCTGTGTGCACTGTGTGTGTATTACATGTCACATCCCAGACATACCTGTGTGCACTGTGTGTCTGTATTACATGTCACATCCCAGACATACCTGTGTGCACTGTGTGTGTATTACATGTCACATCCCAGACATAACTGTGTGCATTGTGTGTCTGTATTACATGTCACATCCCAGACATACCTGTGTGCACTGTGTGTGTATTACATCTCACATCCCAGACATACCTGGGTGCACTGTGTGTCTGTATTACATGTTACATCCCAGACATGCCTGTGTGCACTGTGTCTGTATTACATGTCACATCCCAGACATACCTGTGTGCACTGTGTGTGTATTACATGTCACATCCCAGACATACCTGTGTGCACTGTGTGTGTATTACATGTCACATCCCAGACATAACTGTGTGCATTGTGTGTCTGTATTACATGTCACATCCCAGACATACCTGTGTGTACTGTGTGTCTGTATTACATGTCACATCCCAGACATACCTGTGTGCACTGTGTGTCTGTATTACATGTCACATCCCAGACATACCTGTGTGCACTGTGTGTGTATTACATATCACATCCCAGACATACCTGTGTGCACTGTGTGTATTACATGTCACATCCCAGACATACCTGTGTGCACTGTGTGTCTGTATTACATGTCACATCCCAGACATACCTGTGTGCACTGTGTGTATTACATGTCACATCCCAGACATACCTGTGTGCACTGTGTGTATTACATGTCACATCCCAGACATACCTGTGTGCACTGTGTGTCTGTATTACATGTCACATCCCAGACATACCTGTGTGCACTGTGTGTGTATTACATGTCACATCCCAGACATACCTGTGTGCACTGTGTGTGTATTACATGTCATATCCCAGACATACCTGTGTGCACTGTGTGTGTGTATTACCTGTCACATCCCAGACATACCTGTGTGCACTGTGTGTCTCTATTACATGTCACATCCCAGACATACCTGTGTGCACTGTGTGTCTGTATTACATATCACATCCCAGACATACCTGTGTGCACTGTGTGTGTATTACATGTCACATCCCAGACATACCTGTGTGCACTGTGTCTGTATTACATGTCACATCCCAGACATACCTGTGTGCACTGTGTGTGTGTATTATATGTCACATCCCAGACATACCTGTGTGCACTGTGAGTGTATTACATGTCATATCCCAGACATACCTGTGTGCACTGTGAGTGTGTATTACATGTCCAGAAAAAGCACTTTTATTTTGCAGAAAAACAGCTCTCAAGTGCCCAGCTCTGCTGCTGCAAAAGCTCAAAGAAAACGAGACTGAAGAGGGGAGGGATGCTTCATCTGCTCATATTTTGAGATTGGTAGCAGATAGAAAAATGCTGCTTGGAAAGCTGGCAGTTAAAGCTTTCAGACGATACCAAGAACAAAGCATTATATCCAGTATATCAGAAGATATAGCTGTTAGAAATTGAGTCAGGAGAGAAAGCTGTTTTTAGTTTCATTTCAGCTGTGCACTTGGGAGCTGTTTTCCTGCAGAATAAAAGTGCTTTTCCTGAACATGGAATACAGACACAAAGTGCACCTGGTATGTCTGGTAGGTGAAAAACAGGTGAAAGACTCCCTTGTGAAATTCAAGACAAATTCCAAATTGGTAGAACTAATTTGTAAGCAGTGCATAGTTGAATATAAGCATAAAAGACCCTAATACATCTATGTTCTGGACTTGTTCCACACTGATGATTTTGGTTCCTCTACAGATATTCCTACATGATTACCAAGGACACGTGGATTGAGTTATGGCCAAGTTACCGGGATTGTCAGAAAGCTGCGTTTGGAATACTCTGTGACGAATTCTTCTCTTTCGATGATGAGCTGGAGACCAATGGATGTTACATTTAAATTATTTTGTCCTCCTTACCTCTCTTTACCGTTTTCATATTCTGTTTGAACATTCCTGTTTTCATATTCTCGTTCTGTATGCTAAGAATAAATATATCAATACATTTCTTTCTGCCAAATGGTTTCACATTACTTATGATGAACTATATCAAACAATGCGACTCCTAAAATTTGTTAAGGGAAGATCATTGGAGATCCTCTTATCTGATCACATATAACACATACAGATAATTGCTTTATAGTATAAAAGGATGGATTTAAAGAAAATTTAAAGGGGGTTTCTTCTGTACAAGACAGCTCTTCATCCTTTATCAGTTAGCCAGTGTGGAGAGTGACTACAAAGACCACCTGTCTCTGGAGGACTCACATCCGTACATAACACAGACAACAATTGATTTCAATAACACACTTGGTGTAATGCTTCGTTTCCCCTCTGGTGGAGCTGCAGGGTGTTAGAACACTTGATGTCACTGTCTTCTACAGGGGACATCTCTTCACTAGGAGTACCAGCAATACTGTAGGAGATTCTACATGCTAAAAAAAATGTTGTATTGTAGATTGTAAGTAGAGGTGAGCGAATCGACTTCGGATAAAACATCCGAAGTTGATTCGCATAGAACTTTGTTTCAATACTGTACGGAACTCCATACAGTATTAGAATGTATTTGCTTAAATGAACAAAACCCGAGTTCAAGAAATGGTTTTTACAGTATAAATCAATTTCTGAACTTATTAAGAGAAGTCTCACGAGACTTTGCAAAATAATAACTTCGGCCAATCTGAGCCAATACATTCTAATCCTGGAGCGCTCTCTCTGTAAAGTATTAACATAGTGACACAGTTTATAAGGCCGAAAAAAGCCCTCTGTCCATCCAGTTCGGCCTGTTATCCTGCAAGTTGATCCAGAGGAAGGCAAAAAACCCCTGTGAGGTAGAAGACAATTTTCCTCACTTTAGGGGAAAACACTCCTTCCCGACTCCAGCATAAGCTATTTCACAGTTTTTAGGCAACATATCCATGGAAAATAAAAATGATGTGATTCTGCAAACAGGCAATTACTATGGTACCATAACAGCCAGTGTCGGACTGGGGTACCTAGGGCCCACCAGTAAAAATTATTTTGGGGGCCCACTGTACATTCAAATATAATAAATAATCTAACAAGTTTTTTCTATGAACATAGGCTGGTTGAGGGGCTGTACATTGAATATAAGTATGTAGTACAGTAAGTCTTCTTTGTTATGTGCCACTTGTGCAAGGGGTGGGAGACTAGGGGCCCACCTTGCTCAGGGGCCCACCGGGGGATTCACCTGTACACCTGTGGGCCAGTCCGAGCCTGATAACAGCATATTTTTATGTTCCATGTCAGTGGTGAATAGCAGAATTTAATCCCTTATGGATTTAGTTTTTTTTACTCTCAGCCTTCCAGAAGATACAGTTTTCTTATTTTTCCATTCATGTAGCCATGTAAGGGCTTATTTTATGCAGGACAATTTGTTTCTGTCAAATGGTACCATTTAATATTGATACAGATATAGTGAGAAATAAAAAAAAAATCCAAAGGGATGGAAATGGAAAAAGAACATACAGTAACTGTGCCATAGATTTATGGGTTTCCCTAGTAGGCAAACCTGACCTGTTCCCTTCATTTTCCAGCTCAGAATGATTACAGCGATTCCATATTATTAGAGTTTTTCTTTAGTTTCAATAATTTAAAAAAATAAAAACTTGAAGAAACTTTTTTTTTTTCTTTGCATCGTCATATTCTGCCCCCATACTTTTTTATATTTATGTCTATGATGTGTTTTTTTTTGTGGGACAATCTATAGTTCTTATTAATACCATTTTAGAGTTTGTATGACTTTTTGATCACTTTTATTCAATTTTTTGGGAGGTGAACCAATCAAGAATTGGTGATTCGACCATTTAGATTTTTTAACCATTATGTTGTTCACCATACAAGGTAAATATCTTTGTATTTTAATAGTACAGGCATTTTTGGGATGCGGCAATACTAATCATGTTTGATTTTTTATTTGTAATATGTGGAAGGGGGAGTCATTTGAATTTTTTTAATCTTTTTTATGTTTAAAAACTTTTTTCAAATTTTTTATATTGATTTAAGACCCATTAGGAGAATTTAATATGTGATCATCTGATTGCTTCTCCCATAGACTGCAATGTTTTTAACATTTGACTCCTATTCAGCCCAGCCACAGACAGGGTCTAATAGAAAGTTCACTATGGCAGGTTTCGGGGCCTTTAGAAGGCCTTAAACTGACATAGAAACCAAACCACTCCCTTGGTCTAAGTTCAGAGGAGCCGTTCAGTCCCCAGGAAAAGATGCAATTGTGGCAATATACCACGGTATCTGAGGAGTTAAGTGTCCATCAGCTTTGTCAGCAATCACTTACACTGCCACCCCATGTCTGCTGTGTAAAGCCCCACTTGCATTGTACTTGTTATATGGATGTCTCAGGGGTGTGGCTCAGCAGTAAACTTTAACTTTACAATGAAAACCAGTTTGTGGGTCCTAAAGTTGTGTTTGATTGAAGTTGGAAAAACATCCTTTTCCTCCATCTGAACCAGACTGCCAAGAGAAATTCTTCAGACATGACTTATCTCTGCAAAGTTTGCTGCCCAGAAACTTCCCAGCTCTCTTCATAATACCATCCTGTTACTTCATCTATTACAGTGCCTGATGATACCCCAGGTGCTCAATTTAACTTGATGATAACTGTAGGTGCCACCAAATAATAGTGGTAAACAGAGACATCAATATAGGAGAGACAAGTATGCTTCTTTGGGTTTCTGGGCAAAATATATGCCTTGTCTATAGTGGTTACTCTTATTATGGAGAACACTTAATAATCTGCTTTACTTAAGAAAAGCAGATTGTTTTACAACTGCAGTGCAGCCTTCAAATTATTACTAGTCTTTTAAACTGGCTTCTTAGTATAATTAGGATAACAGTTTAGACAACCTGATATTTGTAAACAGCTCTTCCATGATGCAACTTTTTATTGGAGTAATGCAGACAAAAAAAATGGTTGTTCTAGTTCAGAGACCTTAAGGTGGTCTTTGGCTGGGTACTATTTCTATTATGGCAACCACTTAGTATGTGTTATGACTTTTGTAGGCTAGATAATGTTTCTCTTTGTTTCTGGGAAACATAAATGCAAATTAGTATGTATAACAACAGCATCAGAAAGAATTACTTTAACTTTTTTTTTGTCATGAAAGCTAATTTGCATATAACAAGAAAATATATTCAATACATACCCTTTTCCCAGAAACCAAGAAGAACATTGCCTAGCCTACAATAGTTATCATGTGCTATAAGACCTTCTACTCCGGCCCAGTTTTTGCCCTCCTGCCCAGGCCTTTTTTTGCGAATGTGTCACTTTATGTGGTAAAACCTTTGGAACACTTTTACTTATCTAGGCCATTCTGAGATTGCTTTCTCGTGGCACATTGTACTTCATGACTTCATAAATTTAATTCCATATATTTCACCTTCATTTATGGAAAAATCTTAATTTACCAAATTTAAACATTTACATTTTGAAAAAATTTCAATTTCTCTGCTTTTAAAACAGAAAGTGATACTTCATAAAATATTTATTACTTAACATTCCCCATATGTCTACTTTATGTTGGCATCATTTTGTAAATGTATTTTTAAGGACTTTTGAAGGCTTAGTATTTTAGAAGCAATTCTTAAAATTTTTAAGAACATTTCCAAAACCCACTTTTTAAGGACCAGTTCAGGTCTGAAGTCACTTTGTGGAGGCTTACATAGTGGAAATCCCCAATAAATTACCCCATTGTAGAAACTACACCCCTCAAGTTACTCAAAACTGATTTTACAAACTTTGTTAACCATTTAGGTGTTCAACAAGAACAACAATCCAAAAAGGTGTAACGTGTCAAAAACGGTTAAAAACTACCTTTATTTATATACTCCGTAGAGGGGTAATCATTGTACTCCAACAAGAACAGTTAAAATATTCAGGGTATGATACGGAAAAGGAAAGATGATAGGACACGAAAAAACTGTCCCTAATAAGCCCTATAATAAGGCTCAGCCCATGGGTCTCCCTCTGTGGTAGGGATCCCCTGTCCTCGTTCCTAAATCTATATACCCTGAATCAGCCCTACACACAAAATATAATGTTCAATAGTAGATAATATATCTCAGTAAATTAAAGTAACCCCAACGCGTTTCCCCAAATATCAGGTCATCAGGGGGTAAATATAATGCATTTATATGTAAGTAGGGAAGAGATGAAAAAGCAAATAGATACTTAGCCCCATAGTGTATAGGTAGCAGCATCGATATGGCCCTTAATAATACCTGAAAGTGAACAGACAAAAATACCTCAATATGGTGCATAAAATAACAACATCCAAGATACCTAGAGGTAAGGTCACTAACCAGGTAGAGGGCTGGGGCAGGAGTGGCATGTCCGCGTTGCTTGTACAGCAAACTGAGGACGCCAGTACAGGGTTTATATGCTGGTGCCACTCAGAGCTTCCGCCCGCCGGAGAAAAAAACGTTTCCGGTCAGGTGGACAAGTCTGTAACAAGTTTTGTCTCTCAACAATTTAAACACTTGTTTTTCATACATTTCCTGTGGCCATATTACAACATTACCCCCTTTGTCGGCTTGTTTGATCTCGATCCCTTTCATATTTTTAATTTCCTCTAGAGCCCTCTTTTCCTTTTCACTCAGGTTGTCTCTCCTATTGTCCCTCCTTAGTTTTTGTAAGTCTTCATTCACCAATCTCACAAATATGTCTAATGCAGGACACAAACTCAATTGGGGAACACCGAGGATTTTTTCTTTAATTCCCTTGGAATTATACCTACCTTCATGTCTTTTTCCACCTCCTCACTCAATTCCTCCAGGATCTTCAATGCTTCAATCTCCTCTTTAGTAGTAAAGTTATCATCATTACTTTGTTTAAAGTGCAGTTTTTTTTAAAAGCAATTTCCTAGCAAATAAATGCAGGTCTTTGGTTACTGTGAAAAGATCCATATTAGAGGTAGGTGAAAAACTTAAACCCTTCGATAACACATTTATTTGATCAACCGTTGCTGTATATCTGACAAATTTATTACCTGTAGTTGATCCTCCTTTCCTTTTTTATTCCGATTATCATTTTTTACTTCCAATTTTCGTTTTCCTCTTTGATTGTTCCTTTCATCCCAATTACCTCTTATTCTGTTAGATCTCAACTGCCGTTCATCTCTTCTCCTAAATTCCCCATCTGACACTGAAGCCAAGAAGGACATAGAAGACCCCCGAGATAAGGTACCTTCTCCCTCATTTTTCTTTTGCCATCGATATACTTTATTGCTGTTGTAATCTGTCACATCCCTCTGGGAATTTTCTAATTTTTTGAGTTGTAATTTCTTTTTCCCAAATTTCCAAGATTTTCCCCATTTCGTCTTTCAATTTTTGTAGGTCATTTCCCATTAAATCCTTTTCAATCTGTTCTTGTAATTTAGCTATTTCCACCACTTTTTGGCATCAATGATCATATCAATCAGGTCCAAAGAACATTTGCTGATCACCTCCTCCCATTTTACTTTTAGATCTTCTTCATCCAACCCGAAACTCGGGAATTTTTGAATTCTTAATCCTCTGGGGACAATTTTCTTATTTTTATAATTTTTCAGTGCTGCTCTATTCCACCATATTTTAGTCTTTTTATGGTTCAAATTCTTAAACTGACGAATCGTCTTGTTTATTTTTAAAGTGGTATCATTAAAAAGTCAAGCTAGGTTCCCTACTAAAAAGATCTGTTGCTTGTGCATGCCAGGTTGCCTCCCTGGCCTCCATACTCATTGATACGGACTTCTATATCTGTCACAAAAAAAACAGAAAATAATCAATTTCTCAATAAGTCCACCAATTATTTAAGGTTCGTAACTGAACCACTCCTATATTCAATATTTGGCACAAAAAAACAATGGAGTCTCTTGCGGTTCAAATACTAAAATAACACTTTATTAATATATTTAATTAAAACCTTTTACAGCCCAAACGCTTCATAACTACTCGCTATGGACACTGCTTGACCACTACAGGTATATCCAACTGCCAGTATGGGTATGCTCATATCCGTAATGCCTCTATTAGGAAAATAGCCAATCAGCGTTATTGCATCCGATCACATGGGGAATACCTCGGCTCTTGGGATTCTCAGCGCTTCCACCTGTGTTCGATACCCACGTGATATCCGCTTCTGCCCGACACCTGAAGCCCGGGCAGGTGAGGGCAGACAGGGTGGACACCCGTCCATCATGCTGACATCACCTCCCCGTCACCTCCCTGGCAACCGGCCGAAGCGTCCGGGTTCAACCAACAAGTGAAGCGCTTCCCAATAACCTAGGTACTGGAGGTAATGTATTTAAAGAGGAATCACCTTATATCTTCTCTGATAAGTTGACTTGGTGCAATTTTCTCACAACACAAGCGCATAAACCAATATATCAATTCATCAGCATACAACCAATAAATCCCACATGTGTCACATGAATATTTTATATTATCATATCAATTCATCTACCGTGAATGAATACTCTAAAATACATATTCCCCAATTGATTATACTACATAATCAACCATAAATCTAGGTGCCCGTGAATAGAATAGTATCCCCAAATACCCATATACTATACTAGCAGAAAGACCCGGCTTCGCCTGGATATATTTCGTCTATTTCATTTAATGCTTCTGTGTGTTATTGCAGAGAGAAAGTCAATGCAGCTGACAGAAGTTGATTTTTGCCTTCATTTTTTCAATCCCCATTGGCTGCGGAGTGGGAGGGGGTGTGACCTGACCGGGTTGGGGGAGTGGTTTAGGTGGGACCTTGAGGGGTGCTTTTAACTCCTTCTTTTGAGGGTTACCTGAATTACAGGTCGATGCCATGGTAATTTATGAGGAAACACAGTGGGTAGCAGTGGAAGAAAACATCGCTTCACACGAGTATATTTAATCTATTTCATTTAATGATTGTGTGTGTGTGTCATTGCAGAGAGAGAGTCTCCCTCCCTCCCACCCCTGCAGCTGACAGAAGTTGATTTTTACCTTAATTTTTCAATCCCCATTGGCTGCGGAGTGGGAGGGGGCGTGACCTGACCGGGGGTGTGATTTGGGAGGTTGCTTTTAAGTCCTTCTTTTGAGAGTGGCCTGAATTAAAGGTCGATACCATGGTAATTTATAAGGACATGCAATGGGTAGCAGTGTAAGAAAATATATTTTATTACTGCTGAACGGTCATAGTCTAAAATTAATCTATTTCATCTAAAATTTTTGTATGTCGTTGCAGAGAGAAATTCACCCTGCCACCCCTGCAGCTGACAGAAGTTGATTTTTATCTTCAATTTTTCAATCCTCGTTGGCTGCGGAGAGGGGGGGCGTGGCCTGACAGAGTTTGGGACGTGGCTTAGCAAGACCTGGGGCGGGGGTTTTAAGTCCTTCTTTTGAGGTTGGCGTGAAATTACAGGTCAATGCCATGGTAATTTATGAGGACACGCCATGGGTAGCAGTGGAAGAAAACATTGCTTTGCACGGGCATATTTAAGCTATTTCAGTTAATGTTTCTGGTTATTGTTGCAGAAAGAAATCCAACCTCCCTCCCACCCCTGCAGCTGACAGAAGTTGATTTTTCCCTTCATTTTTTTCAATCCCCATTGGCTGCGGAGTGAGAGGGGGCGTGACCTGACCGGGAGCATGGTTTAGCGGGACCTTGGGGGGATTGCTTTTAAATCCTTTTTTTAGGGTGGCCTGAATTTAAGGTCAATGCCATTGTAATTTATGAGGACACGCAACGGGTAGCAGTGAAAACAAACATCTTTTATTACTACTGAACGGTCTTAGTCTAAAATTAGTCTAAAACATTAGTTATATTTCTGGTAACCGGAATACCCCCTTTAACAGTGTCATCCACAGCGCTCTGTCCCTTTAAAGCAGTGAATAGAAATGGCTGGGTTGTTATTTAACTTAGCTCCTCAGCTGGCTGCTAAATACCTGGCTGTGTTGTTATGGAAACCTGCCCTCCCTGTGTGTGTCTGTGCAGAGAATGGCAGTAGTCTAAAATGAGTGTATTCTATCTACAGGGTGGGCCATTTATATGGATATGCCTAAATAAAATGGGAATGGTTGGTGTTATTAACTTGCTGTTTGTGGCACATTAGTATATGGGAGGGGCCAGCTTCATGTCACAGTTTGCAGGGCGCAAGACACAACTCTTGTTGCCACACCAGTGCGAGCAGGTAGTCAGTTGGATTTCAGCTGATAATGCTTCCAGACGGTTTAGCACCACACCCTCTTCCACAAAGTCCAGTCTCAGTAGCTAAGAGTCTGGGCAACCGCATCCTGACCCTGATCCTCCTTCCTCCCACCATGCAGAGTCTGGGCAAAGAACTAATCCCACATTCGGATATTCCGAGGAGCTTTTTTCATCACCGTTCCTTGGCTCGGGCCTCTCTCCAAGGCCACTTCAAGTGGGACATGAGGAAATATTGTGCCCTGATTCCCAACCTATAGAGCAAACACAGTCTGAAGAAGATGACGGTGGGGAACGGCAAGTAGCGTCTCACGAGGTGCATGATGATGATGAGATACAGTTGCCAATAAGTCAAGGGAAACTAGTGCCTCAAGAGGTTGTTGATGAGAATGAGATGCAGTTAAGTCAGGTTCTTGTTAGCTCACCATGTCAGGAGGAGGAACAGAGTGAGGAAGTGGAAGAGGAGATGGTGGACAAAGAAATCTCTGACCCAACTTGAAAAGGTGGCAAGCCGAACGAGGACAGCACTACAGAGGGGGAGGGATCCGCAGCACTGCAACAGGCTGGAAGAGGCAGTGGGGTGGCAAAAGGGAGAAGGCAGGCCACGACAACCAGGCCCGGAGCAGCCCCTTGCGGCTAGCTCCCTTGCCAAAGGTTAGGTGTTCTGCAGTTTGGCGCTTTTTTGAGGAAAGTGATGACGATAAACGTACAGTATTGTAATTTGTTACCTGTGCCGTACCAAGATGAGCAGAGGCGTAAACAGCAGCAACCTGACCACCACCAGCATGATCCGCCACAAGTCATCAAAGCACCCTAAAACGTGGGCCGAACCCCTGGGTCCACGATCTGTGTCTGCAGGTCACACCACTGCCTCCTCTTCCCCTCTGTTACCTGCTGTCCAAGACACAGGCCCAGATGCCTACAGCCCTGCACCTGGACCGTTGCAAGAACCATCAGCCAGCACATCCACTACAGTGTCCCAGCGCAGCGTTCAAATGTCCTTACCCCAGGCATTTAAACGCAAATGTAAATACCCTGCCACCCACCCACAGGCCATAGCTCTAAACGCGCAGCTTTCTAAATTGCTGGTTCTGGAAATGTTGCCGTTTAGGCTGGTGGACACTGAGGATTTTCGCAGCCTGATGGCGGCGGCTGTCCCTCATTACGCAGTCCCCAGCTGCCACTTTTGTGTCCAGAAACATAACCTGTGCCCCTGATAATTTCTTCTTTGGTCTGCTCTGCAGCAGAATGTCACATCAAGCTTTGTACGGTCAGCTCGGCATCAGCGTGTCACCCTTACTTGTCACATCAAGTTTTGTACGGTCAGCTTGCCATCAGCGTGTCACCCTGACATTTTTTACGGTCTGCTCTGTAGTAGAATGTCACATCAAGCTTTCTACGGTCTGCTCGGCATCAGCGTGTCCACCTTAAATTTTTTTACGGTCTGCTCTGCAGCAGAATGTAACATCAATAGAGATGAGTGAGCATGCTCGTCCAAGCTTGGTGCTCGTTCGAGTATTAGGGTACTCGTAAGTGCTCGCTGCTCGGACGAGTATCTCGCCATGCTCAAGGAAATGGCATCTCCCGCATTTTTAATTTTTGGTGCCTATAAACTCAGCCAATCACAAGCCAGAAGACTCTGCGGTACACCCAGCTTCACGTGGGGCCCTTACATGTCGATAGCAGGGGTTGGCTGGCCTGATCAGGTGACCCTGGAATATACTAGTGACTGCCCGCGGTGCTCGGCTCAGATGATGTCTGGATGTCGTTAGGGACAGATCTGCTGTGTTTCAGGGAGAGTGTTAGGGCCTGGATTTAGTTCTCTGTTAGGCAGGAGTGATCTCACAAGAACCCAACAGCCCTTCTAAGGGCTACAAGACACTTTTTTTTGTCTCCTGGCTGGGCTGGCTGGAACTAGCTATCGCCATATATAACACTTTTTTCTTATTGTTTTATCTCAGTGATACAAATCCATTTCATACAGCTGTGTGGAACCATTCTGTGTGTCCAGGTGACCCATACTGTACGTCACGTAATCCAATATGATCTTTTGCTCTCACTGATACAGCTACATTACAAAAATCTCTGTGCAACATTTATCTGAGTTGCAATTAAGCAGACCAAGTCTGCCTAATCTAATAGTTTCCGTGTAATTGCTCCATACTGCACGGTACGTAATAATATACGTAATTTAGCTCTAATTTATCCACCTATATACAAGCACAATCCGTATTTTCTTTCCAGGTGACACATTCTGCACATCATGTAATTAAAAAAGGTCTTTTGCTCTCACTGATACAGCTACATTACAAAAATCTCTGTGCGACATTTGTCTGGGTTGCACTTAAGCAGACCAAGTCTGCCTAATCTAATAGTTTCAGTGTAATTGCTCCATACTGCACGGTACA